>CM077248.1:14269427-14306927 GCA_039654775.1 Spinibarbus caldwelli | reverse complement strand
ACAACCTTTTCCATTCCATTTTCAACAAGCTTTTCAATCAAAATAAGTGATTAAGACTTCAAAAAGACGGTTAAACATGAATCATTCTGAAAAATATGAACTAAATTAGATGGTAAATATATATATAGCAGCGGAGGGATACAGAAGAAATCGGGGTAGCGGCCAGTCGGGAGTTAATTGAACTTCATTCGGCGCTTGTCGAGGCGAGGGTAAGAGTTAGTCGTCTATTTCTAAGTTTTCATCGACTTTATACATATATAATTAGTCATTTGATTGCTCCTGATAGTTGTGAAATTGTTTCTTATGTTATAAACAATGGAAATACCGTATAAAATGTATTAAACCACAAAATTAAGTGTCATTTTCTGGTTACTGTTGGCCAATTAAGTCATTAACTAACGTTATATGAGTTGCACTATTATGTACACGATGACAGAGCACTTTCCTTGAGTATTTAAGACAGATTTATATATATTTCGAACCATTCAAGTGAGCTTTTAAGCTTTGTTCTATCTTAGCAGACAGAATTTTAGAACTTTGTTACAGACACCGGGTCCTGGCGCCAAACACGTGCTTATTATCACTAACGGACACAATTAACACATTTAATATTTAGTAATGTAATTAAGTAATATGGTTTACAATTGTTTCTCAATTTCACACTGTAAGACTGTATGACATTTACGTTAAACGATTATCGCTTAATAATGTGTTGTGTAACGTTAGGCCTTAATCATTAATCTGCACGTGTCAAGTGCGCAGTTGTCAGAAAACTAGTAAAAGCTTTAATAAAGAGTGCACTTTTTTAATGTAGATAGAAAACTGTTTCGTTTAAAAAAACACGTTATTGTATTAAAAAATGTCAATTTAAACCGGGTTTAATAATTACTTATAATTATTAATAGACCCTGTCAGAATTTGAATAACCCTCACGTGCGCGCCGTACACGTGAAGAACATGTGTCAGTCATGTTTTATTGCTCCATATAGTAAGATTGATCAACATTTTAGACATTTTCATATATATAGCTCATTGTTCGTGGCAAATTAAGCATTTATCTCGGTTGACCATGAAATAACTTTTAAGTCACAGTTAACACAAATGAGTCAAATTTCCTCACTCTCGTGTCCTTTCAGATTTGTTTATCTTTATTCCCTGCAACATTAAATATTATAGACATGCGTCCATTGAATCACTCAATGAAAGTATGGTGATTTTCATTCTGTCAAACACTTTACCACAGAAGAAAAACTATATGAAAATTGCTAAATAAATAAAAAGTATACTGAAAACGTGGCCATTGTGCACCAAACAGAATGATTAAACGATAGTATTCTGTATGTTGTAACCTTAACTTGTGTACAGTACTTTGAATTGACATATACCAAAGCATTTGAGAAGAAGCACCAATATGACAGGACGAGCAAGAGCGAGATCAAGAGGCAGAGGTCGTGGTCAGGAGCCTGCTGCTCCTGGCGCGGTGAGTTTACATGTATATTAGAGAAATGTGATATAACTTTATTGAAATAAACTTATTATTTTACTAATTCCTCTGCAGCAACCATCTGTATCACAAGAGGCTGCAAAGCCTGTTATGCCCACTCCACCTGAAGGACAGCTGGTGGGTAGAGGGAGACAGAAACCTGCTCCTGGAGCCATGTCTGAAGAAGGTAAGTGCATAAATATTGTTGCATGTTTGCTAAGATGATATTCCCTCAACCCATTTCTCACTCTTTTGCTTATTTTCTCCCTGTAGCGATGATGCAGATTTCTGCAGGCTTTCAGCAGGTAAAGATTGGGGAAAGAGGTGGACGCAGGAGAGATTTCCATGATTCTGGTGTCCACACTCGCCAGCTAATGGAACATGTGAAAGAGTCCACACACTCGCCAGCTAATGGAACATAGACTTGATTTTTGCTCTTTTGCAAATGTTTTGACTGCTTAGTGGCACTAGCTTCTTGATTTCCCAGCTTTGATTTGATTATTAATTGGATTAAGTTCGACACTTTAAGTGGGAGTATTTGTTAAAGACAAATCTGTGACACAAATTCAATGTTCAAAAACAAATATTCTATATTAACCAAAGAGTCCTGCACAAAAACTATTTCAGCACCAAATCAACATCATATAATGATTTCTGAAGGATCGTGTGACACTGAAGACTGGAGTAATGACTGCTGAAAATTCAACTTTATATCACAGGATTACAATAAACCTAAAGATGTATTTCAATAAAGAAGATATACATTAAATTGTAGTAATTTTTCATAATGTTAGTTTTTATTTCAACAAATGAATGCAGCCTTGATGAGCATTAGAGACTTTGAACTACTTTTTTTTTTTTTTTTTTTTTTTTTTTTTTTGACCCCAAACTTTTAATCGGTAGTGTACGTTTCCCACATCCCTGTTCTAATGTTGTAGCAATGTAGTGTGATGTTAGATTTGACACACTTCCTGTAACCACAGGTGTTTCAGGCACTGCCATTGAGCTGAGGGCCAATTTCATGCGTCTGCTTTCACGACCTCTGTGGGCTTTGTATCAGTACCACGTGGACTTCAAGCCACCTATGGAGTCCCGACGTGTGCGCTCAGCTTTGCTTTTCCAGCACGAGGAGACTCTGGGCAAAGCACATACTTTTGATGGAGCCATTCTCTTCCTCCCTAACAAACTGCACAATACTGTATGTTTTCAGATCCTGAAAGTGCTCATAATTTCATTGCCTCTTAAGTCAGGCTTTGGAGTGTGGATTTGATTTGGTTGTCAATGATAAATTGCTTTATCTGTAGGAGACAGTCCTGTGCAGTGAGACTAGAAACGGAGAGAAGGTTGAGATCACGGTTACGCTGACCAACGAGCTCCCGCCATCCTCTCCTGTGTGCTTGCAGTTTTATAACATCCTTTTCAGGAGGTAATCACAGATAGCAACCTGCTTGAAATAGTGGTGTTTACAAGGTAATTAATTTACACTCCTGTTTATTTTGCTGTAGAATTCTGAGGATACTAAACATGCAGCAGATCGGACGTCATTACTACAACCCTGATGATCCGTTCAACATCCCCCAGCACAGGTTTTGAAACAAATGTGTTGTGACACACATTTACCTTCTGTTGGAAAGTGATTGAACATTGGAGTCTGTCTAAATCTGTTTGCAGGCTGACGATTTGGCCTGGATTCGTGACCACCATCCTTCAGTACGAGTCCAGCATCATGCTGTGCACTGATGTGAGTCACAAGGTTCTGCGCAGTGAGACTGTCCTTGACTTCATGTATAGTCTGAGGCAGCAGTGTGGAGACCAGCGCTTCCCTGAAGCCTGCACCAAGGAGCTTGTGGGCCTGATCATTCTGACTAAGTAAAATGAGCACACATTTACACACATGGACACTGCTGTTCAAAAGTTTGGGGTTGGTAAGAATTATTATTTTTTATTTATTTTTTAAGGTCTCTTATACTCACTCTCATTTATTTGATTGCAATATTATAGTAAAACAGTAATATTGTGAAATATTATTATTATCATAAAATAATGGTAAAGTGGCAAATCTGAATTTTCAGCAGCCATTACTCCAGTCTTCAGTGTCACGTGACCTTTCAGAAATCATTCTATTGTGCTGATTTTCTGGTCAAGAAACATTTATGAACAATGTTGAAAACAGCTGTGCTGCTTAATATTTTTTTGGAAACCGTGATGCATTTCTTTCAGGGTTATTTGATGAATAGAAAGTTCAAAAGAGACAAGCATTTCATTAAATTAGAAATCATTTTGTAACATTAAAATTGCCTTTACTGTTACTTTTGATCAATTTAATGTGTCCTTTTTGAATAAAAATTTGTTTTTTTAAAAAAAAAAAATCTTACTGACCCCAACAATTTAAATGATAGTGTGAGATTTTCTTTGATTTATTACTTTAAAAGTTTTAAAATTTGTAAAAGTTGTTTAATGTATGGGAATTGTGAAGTAGCAAGTAACTGTGTGTAACAAATGATCATTTATAGGTACAATAACAAGACGTACAGGATTGATGACATTGCCTGGGATCATACACCCAACAACACATTTAAGAAGGGAGATACAGAGATCTCATTCAAGAACTACTTCAAAACAGTAACTTAATGATACAGGGAATCATTTTGACACTAGGTGCAGAATTTTACTTTCACACTCAATTTATTCGCCTCCTCTCCAGCAATATGGTCTGGACATAACAGATGGCAACCAGGTTCTTCTGGTTAGTCACGTGAAGAGACTGGGGCCATCAGGTCGGCCTCCACCAGGACCTGCCATGCTCGTCCCAGAGTTCTGCTACCTCACAGGTAAGTCCTTTTTGAAGATTCATTAAAAAATGGCTTGAAGAGCGTGGTTTTCTTTCATGTTATGTATTTTTGTCTATTTCTATTTGAATAGGAAGCTGGGGTGGGGCATATTGAAGGACTCATTCTTTTTCATATATAGACAGTAGGGATATGCCGGTATCAAATTTTCATGTTGCGATTAATTGCTAATGCTTTTATCACGGTATACGGTATTATCACGATACTGAAATTTAGTTTCAAAAAAGTGTTGTCATAATACAGTATAACAGGTTTAATATATTTTTTCTTATAACAAAAATAACTGAACATTTAAATACAATAAAGCAATACAGAAAAAAAATTTTAAAGTTAAAAATTTTACACAGATTAAAGTGCAAAAGAATTATAAAGACCAATAGGTAGCCTATCAATTTACAATAAGATCTCATTAGTTAACCTTAGTTAATGCATTAACATTAACAATGAGCAATAGCTACATTTGCTACAGAAGTTATTAATCTTTAAGCTGGGGTTCATTAAAAAAAAACTGTTGTAACTTTTGATTTTAACAACATATTATTAAATATTGGAATTACCTGAGATTAATGAATGTTTATAAGAATTTTTCATTGAGAGTTTAACTAATGTTAACTAATGAAGCTCTAATGTAAAGTGTGACGAAAGAATAAAAAATAAAAACACTTTAAAACAATATGTAGGGCATGTTGTATTCCAGATTAAAAATGTAAAAAAGTTTTAAAATAAATAGACTAAGTAAATATTTAAGTATTTGGCGCTGTGATGAACACCATAGCGAACACAGAAATCTGAATGGCTGTTTAAATAATTTAAATATGTTTCAGAAACAGAAAGTAGGGCAGCTGGTTTGTTTAAGGGGTTTCCGGGATAACGGCCGCAGTTTTGCTGTTTAGCGCCATCTGCTCTCAGAGAATGAATGTGTTTTCATTCAGCGCGTCTCCTTCACGTGTTCCGCCATACGCTTCTCATCCGTGTTTGTTTACATCAGAGTGCACACGCATCTTTGACGCAGTTTACAGCGGTGTTGTGCATTTAACCAGTTGATGGTAAAAGTACTCTTAAAATGCATTCAAAATTCTGCTTAATTTTTAATAAATTATTATTCTCGGTATTTTGACGTGCCCACGATAACAATATCGTGCATATTCATTATCATGATATATTGCATTACCGAATACCGGCACATGTCTAATAGACAGTATTCTGTAGTTTAGAACAACTGAAGACACTGACAAACCATATATAGTAAGTCATATAGCAGGTGAAAATCAGTATGTAAAATTAGTATGTATGAATTCACTGTGTTCATAAAACAGCAAATGGAAAGTACCTGGATGACCTGCTACTTCTGCTGAGATTCTGAAGTGCCAGTGCTTTATTATCCCATGAGGCCATGGGAGTGAAATTTGTAAATTTGTTCCCTGTTTAATTCTACTACCTAATCAGTATGTGATCAAAGACATAGCTCATGATTTGCAAGTTGATGGCCAGTGGTATATATAGTTTTAGTATGAATACACTAGTTTATAGATTAGATTTAAACTAATAGACAGAGCTAATAGAGTACAATATGGAGTAAAATGAGTTTTTAGTCTTCAATTGCAGACAACTCTGATGTGCATGTGTTTCCTGTAAAGGTCTGACAGATAAGATGCGTGCTGATTTCAACATCATGAAGGATCTTGCCTCACACACAAGGCTGAGTCCTGAACAGAGAGAGAGCAGAATTAACCGCTTAATCTCCAACATCAACAGGTACAGTTTAGAGGTGTAACGATTCGTCGATATGGATGTCTTGAAGATACGATGCATTGATACCACGCTTTAAATATCGATATCTGTAGTATAAATAGGCACCTTTATTTTGGCACTGTCCACATTTTCACATAATGTCTATGAATTACCGCCAACGCGTGCATTCTCGTTCAAACTCACGTATCAGGACTCGATATAAGGACTGCCCGAAGGCACAAGGCGAGCATAAAAGACGCTTGGGATTGTTTGCGGAACAGTCGAGCACTGTGTGAGAAGTTTTCTGTGCGCACATCTGAAGGACATGCACACAGACAGCCGTATCTACACCGCATGAATACTAAATTGAACTCTCTTCCGCTTTTTTGTGCATGAATGAATAAATACAGACAAAATTACATCAAAATGCGCGTTTTGGCGAAGATCCTAGTAAACACAGTGGGTTAGGCATATGTCTTAACGTAAACAGTTGAGAAAGCATGTGTCAGTCTGTGCTTTCATTCTTAAAGTGAAAGCAAACTAATAATAAATCTAATGCTGTCAAAGAAAAATACAAGTGCTTACTGCTCCTGACTAAATAACCTTTGTAACATCAAAAATTATTAATTTATATTTAATTTATACAGTGAAGACTATGCAGTTTCTGTTGCGTACCTGAAAATTTCCTTTAGACAGAGCTGAAAAACCTGAAAAGCACTGTTTATTGAACTTGTGTCTAGAGCTGCAGCTAATGATTATTTTTATTGTCGACTAATCTATCGATTATTTTTCAATTAATCTATTTATTATTTTCTTATCAGTTGATGAATTCTTTAATTAAACTATCAATAAATAATAACAGTAACTTCTCCAATTAATCTTTTGATATTTGATTCAAATGTTTTCTCATAATTAATACTTTACAAAAATAATAATAATTACAACAACAAAGAACAATAAATAATAAAATAACAATAAAGAAAAATAATAAGAAAAGAGAAAAAAAGAAATAATAGTAACAATAAATTCATAAAAAATAAAAATGAAAGAAAAAGAAAAGAAAGCAAGGAAGCAAGAAAGAAATAGGCTAACAATAGCAAGAAAGAATGAAGGAAAGAATTGCAGGGCAGTGATACAATCAATAGAAATGCACATTATGGCTGCATTCACAGTTACTGTTTGGGACTGACAGCAGTTGCTTACAGGTGAGAGACTTGAAATGTTTTATTTATTCAGCAGATTAAAACATCTGCTTGAATACATATCTATATGAATGAACAGCTGAAGTCACAACCGCATTCAGGACACTAGAGCGACAGAATCAAAAATGGTGTCATATCACTGGGAAGTTTTATCACAGCTGACAGCCCGTTTTTAAATAAATGAGCCCAGTCAAAGCTTGTCCGATCCATCACACAGTTAAACAACTAACAACGACTTTAAATGCTTTGTTAGCGAATGCAGAGAGCGCGTTTGGTGCGCGTCTCAGAGCTCGCGCGATTGAGCCCACGGCACTGACAGCAGCTTCGGTGGCTCTTAAGATGAACGCGAATCATTTCTCCTTCTCCGTCTCTGTGGGTGAATTAAACCTGTCATGATTATATAGGTAACTCAATGTCCCGTGCTGTTCTATTCATTCAACGCAGCTTTGAATGCGGTTGTGAATCCTGACAATATAAAGGCGTCAGTTCGGCTATATATATCTGCGGTTCTGACGGTCGTATAATAATAAAATGCTCTATGAATGCAACTCTATGAAGTGATATTGCCATACTAGCCTTTACCTTCTGCTCTAGAGCAGTGATTTTCAATCCTGTTCGTCAGGACCCACTGCTCTGCACATTTTGCATGTCTCCCTTATCTGACACACTCATTTGAGTTCAAGGAGCTCTTTCCTAATGAGCTGATGATCTGAATCAGGTGTGTAAATTAGGGATACATGCAAAATGTGCAGAGCTGTGGGTCCCCAGGAACAAGTTTGAAAACCACTGCTCTAGAGTCTTGTTTTGTGTTAAACATGGCAGAAAAACAGTCTTAAGCAGGGATATCTACAGGCTCGCGCAATGGGCGTGGCTAAAGGTGCGACACGTTGACGCATTCCATGCTAATCGATGTATTTTTATAATCGACGTAATCGATGATGTCGACGAATCGCTGCAGCCCTACTTGTGTCTTTTGTATTTTTTTGTTATGAATGTCCCAATTGAGGTACAGGATGTGAAAATTTCAGATAAATGTTCATGTTATGTATTTTTGTTGCATTTGTCAGTTAACAAAAAATGTAGATGGTTGTTTAAAATGGGTATATAATAGCATAATATCGATGTACTTCTGTATCGAATCGTAATCGCATCGTAGAATAAGAGCAAATATCGTATCGCTGGGTATGAGAATCGATATCGTATCGTATCGTGACGAACCATTCGATTTACACCCCAGTACAGATTTTACATGAGCCCTAATGATGTATTGTTTAAATTTAGTGTTAATATATCTTACCAACTCTCACATCCACTCTACTTCCCTTCAGAAATGCAGACGTGCAGAATGAACTGACTACTTGGGGTCTGAGCTTTGAGAATCGACTGCTGAGTATGAATGGAAGAGTTCTGCCCTCCGAGAGGATCATCCAGGGAGGCAGAGCGGTAAGAGAAATGACTTCATATCCCAGCAGCAATTCAAAATGTAACAGACTTGTTCATTTTCATTTTCATCCCTTAGTATGAGTATAACCCATGGACAGCAGACTGGGCTAAAGAGATGAGAGGTCTTCCTCTGATTAGCTGCATGAATCTGGACAACTGGTTGATGTTCTACACGCGGCGAAATGCTGATGTTGCCCAATCTCTGCTTCAAACTCTCAACAAAGTGTCTGGGCCCATGGGTATCCGCATGCAGAGGGCCATCATGTGAGTTGTGTGAAATTTTGAAAGTTAAAATCTTTGCATTACATTTTCATGTTAATAATTATTTCTGTCCAAGCAGGATTGAGTATGAGGATCGTCAGGAATCTCTCCTGAGAGCCCTGCAACAAAACGTAGCACGTGAAACACAGATGGTGAGTCTGGCAATCACATGCATGTGCGATTTGCATATCCAGAGCTTTTCTTTCAAACTGCTGCTATGCCTTTCATAGGTGGTGGTGATCCTGCCAACCAATCGAAAGGACAAGTATGACTGTGTAAAGAAGTACTTGTGTGTGGACTGCCCTACTCCTAGTCAGTGTGTGGTGTCTCGCACCATCAGCAAACCTCAAGCGCTTATGACTGTGGCCACCAAGATTGCTTTGCAGATGAACTGCAAAATGGGAGGAGAGCTATGGAGTGTAGAAGTCCCAGTAAGACTCAAATTATTGCTGTTCTGCAGGCTTTTGCCAAGTGTCAGAGTCCACAATGAATCTTTGTTTTTCAGCTTCGGCAGCTGATGATTGTGGGCATAGACTGTTACCATGATACTGCTGCTGGCAAGAGATCCATCGGCGCGCTGGTGGCCAGTCTGAACCAGGGCATGTCCAGGTAATATAATAATTAGAAAATGGCACTGTTTAACCAGATGCATTTAAAGTTTGTGCTCAGTATTATGTTGGACTGGTTGAGCAATAAAACAAAAAACTTATTGTCACGAATAGTACTACAGTTAATAAATAGTAATATTTTAGAGACTCAGATTGTGTGGTTGGGCATAATTGTTGTATAATGTCGCTTTTGTTACCTTTTTAGGTGGTTCTCCAAGTGTGTCTTGCAGAACCGTGGTCAGGAGATCATTGATGCACTAAAAGGGTCATTGCAAGGTGTGAAATGTTGAAAAATTCTCATATTTTGGTTGATCAACTTATTACTTTTCCTTTTCCTACAGAGATTGCCGGACACATTAAACATCATCACACCGAACAGGGAAAACTCATTTACTCACTAGTGCGCTTTAACAACTTTCCAGCTTGTTGATTTTAAATAAACATTGAAAAAGGTGCTGGAAGCTTAATAGTTGTTAATTTATAATAGCTTAATAAATTAGCTTTTTATTTCTGGCTATTATATTTAGGCATCAGAATACATAAGTTGTGCTAATTTGATCAATAGAATCTTTTAGATTATCTATTATAAGTTGCATTGAAAAAAATTTCTTTTGATCACATCTTATTTTCTGCAATAATTCAAAAGCCATTAAAAAAAAATCTTTTTTTTTTTTTTTTTTTTTTTTTTTTTTTTGGGGGGGGGGACTAGGGTGATGCTAACGAGTAGCCTACAAAATTATGTCTTTACCGCAGCACTCTATACTGAAGCTATTGGTCTTTTCAGCTGCCCTGAAGGCCTATCTGAAGTACAACAATTCTCTGCCCTCCCGAATCATTGTGTACCGAGATGGAGTTGGAGACGGCATGCTGCGGAGCGTGGTGGACTACGAAGTCCCTCAGATCATGCAGTCCATCAAGACCATGGGGCAGGATTACGAGTGAGCCACACTTAATGTTGACATATATACACTTTGGGGATGATGACTTCCCTTGGTTGCAATCATATTTACATTTTTCATACAGGCCCAAGCTGTCAGTAGTGGTGGTGAAAAAGCGCATCAGCTCCAGATTCTTTGCCCGGATTGATGGCAAAATTGCCAACCCTCCTCCGGGGACAGTCATTGACACTGAAGTCACTCGTCCAGAGTGGTGCGTATAGAGTCATTAAGCCTGGTCTCTATCCATAAATCACGGGGTCCAGATGGGGCCTTAAAAAGTCATAAAATGCCTTGTCTTCATTTTAAACAAATTTAAGCACATAAAAGGTCTTAAATGGAATAACAAATGTCTTAAATATAATTTTAAGATGTTTTAAATCTGGGGACAGAAAAACTAGGATCAAGAAACAGCCAAGTGTGATTAAACTTAACAAAAGGCTATGATTTTAGATCTGAGCGTTGCATGTTTCAAAGTAAAAATGCCGTTTGCAATCTGTGAATACCATGGATTTATGTTAAGTGATTATTACTGTAGAATTAAGACAGTGTTTACTTAATTCAAAATATGCAGTTCCAGTGTATTCTGGGCGTATTTTATATTATGCATAAAATCTTTTTTTCTGGTTATCATTGGTATTTTGGTTGCACATTTTATCTGCCATTTAATTCAGTGTAAACTCTTGTAGCTTCTCTGGTCAGCACTGTCATAGGAATGAAAGATTAACACGTTCAATATGTATATTTTACTGATGACTACTCTGCACAGACTATTTTTTGCATTTATTTAAACACATTAAAGGCACAATATGCAAGTTTTCGCTGCTAGATGGCATATATTTAAAAGAAACAAAGGCGTAGTTTGACGACGCCTGGACTCATGGGAGTTGTCGTCTTCATCCCCACAGCCGATGCAATCCGACGGGACTCGGGCAGAAATCATGTTCATGGATGAGCTAATGTATTGAAGATTTATTAACGTCGTAGCATGAAGCAGGGTGAGGCTGAAAGCCATCGAAGCGAAACGCTGAATGAGTACAAATATTTTGACGAGCGTGACACACGGCTCGAAAGCAGCTGAGCTTTTATTATGCCACAGTCGACTGCTTCCGCTCCTTCCGCTCGTGTGTATGTGGGATGAAACAGTGCTGTTTTATCATACTAGATATATTTGAAAGTTCTGTTACAATGCTACTCTGCAATGACCAGGGACGAGCCACCATTTAAAATTGCTATTTCTCTGGATTGAAACGTTCTTCGAAACATTTGGGATAATGTGATTCCACAGGTCAGCAATATATATATAACACTGTTCTAGTTATTTTTGGATATTTTAATTAAAAAATCTTACATATTGTACCTTTAAGTAAAATCCAATATCAGTCAACCTCTAATTTGCATATATTGATATGCTGGTACAAAAATCAATTTCAATAAATGTGCATATATTAAGTAATATCTTGAGGTTTTAAAAAGTCTTGCATTTGATTTTAAAAACCCAACAGATACCTTAATATTAGCTATTTTTTGTCAAATAATGTCAACTGCTCACATTCAATACTACATCTGCTTTCACTCAGGTATGACTTCTTCATAGTGAGTCAGGCTGTGCGCTTTGGTTGTGTTGCACCTACTCACTACAACGTGGTGTTTGACAACAGCGGCCTCAAACCTGATCACATGCAGAGACTCACCTACAAACTCTGCCATATGTACTACAACTGGCAGGTAACAACCAATGTAGATCACTACACCAGTATCACACTACTGATAATAGTCTGTAATAACATGTCATCTCACATATTCTTTGTGGTTCTTCTTTTTTTATCTTAAGGGTATTGTCCGAGTGCCAGCACCTTGTCAGTACGCCCACAAACTGGCCTTCCTGGTTGGTCAGAGCATTCACAAGGAGCCCAACATGAACCTGGATGACTTCTTGTACTACCTGTAACCTGCATTGCAGTGATAAGTTGCAGGGTCTCGAAGAATGATAGGGCCATTTTTATTAATTTCATTTTCAAGTCGATTGAATTGTGGCGAAAAAGTACACTGTCAGAAGAATGTTTATTTATATTTCTAGGTATAGTGTTTTCAGAGAGAAGCAGGTACAAAGTTGTTTTCTGTTTGTAATGGCAAATGCATATGGTCCTACTGTTATTTCTCTTTGTTCTTGTTCTGGTGTCTTGTATAGATAAAGAACATGTATTTTTTTGTGTGTAAACAGATGGTTCAAATAGCAGATTTCTTGGATTTTATATTTAGAGGCCTTGATTGTTAATGTAATTAAGTTAACATTTATTTTCTGGTTTCCAGTATAATAGATGAATGGTTATATCTGATTAATACCTTCAGCGTTCACGTACTATATCATATGCATGTATGTTTTCATGTTTGTCACAAAATTAAATATGTTGCTGCTCTGTTTATCACGTAGCAGCTCTGATACTTTTATTTTGTAAATTGAATTGTAGTGTTGGACAAAAGAAAGGTAAGAGAATTTTACACATCAGTGTTGTGAAGAGCAGAAGCTTAGAAAGCTGTAATTTAGGATTGTATTAATGTTTTGAAGGGATACATCAGGATTGAAGTGCATTGATGCTAGAAGAATAAAGCTCAAGCTTAACATGGCTTGGTTCTTAATTTGCCATAATTTAGTCCACAGTGAGAAGAATTTGAGAAAACGTTGGCATTATACGAGTTAATGGACAGGTGAAAATGTAATGCAAAACCTGAAAGATTATTTTGACATTAAAGTTTATTGCGGACAACCCAGTTTTCTTCCATGTCACCGTCTTGTTTCATATCGCTAATTACTATAGGGAAAAAGTCTTGGGAAATTTATAGCTTACTTTATAGAAATACTATAGCTTATATCTTTATAGAAATTTATAGCTGTTAAAGAGTAACTGCAGGTGGCGCATGAAGGCTCAGAAAGCCGAATCCATTCAGTTGCATTGCAATCTATTTTTTATCTTAATGCAGACAATGGCATATTTAAAATAACTTTAAAAACAATTGAAAGTGTTGTCCTTTGACATACAAGTTAATTATACCCGTGTAATTTATATAAAGGCTTAAAGTAGACTGCAGCTTGGTAAACGGAGATGATTTTGATTGGTCCCTTCAGAAGAGTGCTGAAAAAAGCAACAGACATTACGTGACATCGTCTTCTACGTACTGCGTCGTCAGGACTAAAATTTAATTTTGAATAATGACAATGAGAATCGTAATATCCATTCAATCGATACACACAGTAAATAGTAAAGAGATGTAGAAAAATAAAATAAAGATGTCAACGCCATGCTGTTTCTATGGTTACTACCGCGCAGTTTGGTGTAGCTGCGCTCGTGAGCTGGTGACAGCGCGGTGAGTGAAAGGATGGTTCGCAGCGCTTCATAACTGGATGCCTCTTTGAACGTAAACACCTGATTTATAAGCTTTTATCGAGAAGTTACGAACCCCAAAGGTGAATTAATGTACTTTCTCCGACATACATTATTTTGTCGCGGTCTGGTCAGGACTTGCAATGGACTTTAACGCGGAAGGGACGTGTAGAGTCAACAGAAGATAATCAACATTCAGCGACATTGTTATGAGGGACCGACTGGCTGATTTGAATGGGGCAAGTGATTGGTTAATAATAAACCAATTAGACTAATTGTTAACATTGGCAATAACATACTGATATCAGTGTTTTTACTTACAGAAATACAACATTTTACTTAAACTAACACATATTTGGCAGGAGCGTTCTTTACTGTTAATGTCTAAGTTACTTCCTATGCTCATCTCAGTGTAGTGGTCTTTCTCCATGCTTGAGGATTGTGTAGGCTATCTTTGTGGCTTGTTTTAGGGCAGGCAGAGTGCCAGTGAAGATGGGGCTGTCACTGTGTCCATGGAGAGAGATGGCTTCATGCAGGATTTTTTCAGAAAGGTAGTCATTCACCTGTATGAAAGGTGCTCCTCTTCTGTACACTATATATATTGGTGATGGACCGTCCATAGGGATGCATTAAATGCAGTAAAATTCAGACCGAATAATCTTAATTATGAAAATCTGAATTATTTTCATGTGTGTTCATTATCAGCAGATATTGTAAATCTTACAAGTGTTATTTTAGTATTATTTGTATACTCTTATTGGCTGTTAGTTTTATACTTTCAGTTTTTATGTATACATTTTATATATAATTTTAGTTTTAGTAATTGATGTTTATTTCAGTTTTAGGAATTTTAGTAGCTTACTTTAACTTGTTTTATTTTAGTTGGCTGCCAGGTAATATTTCGTGTGATATTTGTGTTTGTTTATTTAAACTTTATTCCAGTTTAATTTGTTTGTTTGTTTGTTTGTTTGTTTTTGTTATTGGTAACACTGAAATCAGCACTTTTTAAATGAATGCATAATTTAAGTAATTAATCAACAACAACAAAAATCTTAAATTGTACCACTGATATTATGCGTCACAACATTATAATATAAAGAGAAATTTCATAACAAAACATGTTGTAACATGTATCCCTAGTAGTTCATGTCTCGAAGCACACTAAAGTAAAACTATTAAAGAATACTAAGTTTCTGAACTTCGCTGTTCTTTGTTTCAGGTGGAGGAGGTCAGAGGTGTCATTGACAAGATCTCCTCCCTAGTGACTGAGGTGAAGAAAAAACATAGTGTGATTCTTTCAGCCCCAAACCCTGATGAGAGTAAGTGACCCTACTCAAAGTCTGTGAAATCTGAGCAGAGTGACAAGGTGGTGCAGGTTGAAGTGGTTTATGAACTATCACCCATGAGCCCTTGAGCGAGGAATTTAACCCCAGGTTGCCCCATTAAGGTGTCCTTTAGTGTACTGTGAAAGACTTTCACACTGTGCTTAATGGATAGTTCACCCCAAAAAATTAAAATGCTTTTTTTTTTTTTTTTTTTTACTCACTGTCAAGTTGTTCCAAACCTGTATGAGTTTGTTTCTTTTGTCACAAAAGAAGATATTTTGAAGAATGTGGGTAACCATACAGTTGATGTTAGCCATTGACTTTGACTGAAAAAAATACTATGGAAGTCAATGACTACCTGCAACTGTTTGATTACCAACATTCTTCAAAATATCTTCATGTTCAGCAGAAGGAAGAAATTCATACAGGTTGAAACAAATTGAAAGTGAGTAAATAATGACAGGATTTTCATTTCTTGGTGAACTATTCCTCCTTATTAGTCTTGTTTAACATTTTTTTTAACTCGTTTTAAGGCCAGTTTTAGCGATGTTTAGTCTTCTTCATTGTGAAAGTGAGTTAAAATGACACCACAGCTAGTTTATACTGATTCTTATTTGAGTTGTAAATTTATTCAAATTACTCCCTTCAATTTAGCTTTCAACCTCTTTGTTTTATCACGTAATGGATGACAATGGCTTTGCGTCATTCTCGTTGTCTTTGACTGAGCACACATTCAAACTTTGTCATTCATATCAACACAATAAAACAACAACTGATACTCAGGGATTAGACAAGAACAAAGAAACTGTTTTATAACTCTCTGCCCAGCAGCACATAGCAAGACCATGGGCTTCCTCTGTCGGAAATATCACATCACATTACTCTATAAAAGTACACCACTGGAGCAGCCAGGAAACCGCTTCAGGGAAAACATTTTTCACATGCATTGTACACACACACACACACACACACATCGTTTACACCGTTAAAACAATTGTAATATCTATCCAGTGTTCATGAGGGATTGTGAACGGGGTCCACTCATATTGACTATGTACAGAAAATCATTCAAATGAATAGAGAAAAGAGACCTCTTAAAAGTTACCATAGGGAGTCAAGTTTGGGCGTGCAAGGAATTGTAGTTTTCCTATCACGTTCTTAAAGTGTGTTGGGCTAGTTTTGCTGTTACTTGCAGGGCATGTGTAGGACATGCAGGCAGGAATGTGAGATTGAGATAAAGACATCAGTGAGGGTGTGAGTGTTTCTGCAACGAGCTCTGTGCTTGTTTTTTGTTTTTTCTTCTATTTCTCAAGTTGATAGTAAAATTGAATGATCTGTTTGAGGATTGTACTAATGGATGTGTATTATTTCTCCTTTTTAGAGAGCCATCTATAGTCACTTTTCTTCCATATACCTGCCTGCATTTTATATTTTCGAGTTGTATATCAAGTGAACTTTTTTTGTTGAATTAATTGAATCTTTTAAATAAATGATAATATTTATACACAATATAGTGCGATATAATTATATTTACTGAAAGAAGTCTCTTACGCTCACCAAGGCTGAATTTATGTGATCAAAAATGCAGTAAAAACAGTTATTTTCTTTCTTTTTTTAGAAACATACTTGTGATGCAAAGCTGAATTTTCAGCATCAGTCTTCAGTGTCACGTGATTCTTCAGAAATCATTCTAATATGCTGATTTGCTGTTCAGGAAACATTTCTTTGTAAAATGAATGTTGAAAACAGTTGTGCTGTTTAATGTTTTGGAAACTAACATATTTTTTCAGGACTTTTTGACGAATAGACAGTGCAAAAGAACTACATTTAATTGAAATCTTTTGTAACATGAATGCCTTTACTATCAGGTTTTATCAGTTTAATGCATCCTTGCTGAATAATATTAATAATTTCTCTTATTCTAAAATATGCCTTTGCTTTCAGGGACAAAAGAAGAGCTGGAACAACTCACAGTGGAAATCAAGAAACATGCCAACTTTGTCCGGACCAGCCTCAAATGTGAGTTGCATGTTCTGCTTCTGTCTGTTGAGGATAGTGAAGATAAGAGCACCAATGCACTTGGACAAAAAAAAATAAAGTTCCCATCTATTTTCTCCTTAGCAATGCAACAGAATCTACCTCCAGATGAACAGATGAATCAAGCCTCAGTGGATGCACGCATTCAGAAAACACAGGTGTGAAATCCTCGTCTCTTCTTTTTCATCCAATCATCCAGTATGAAATTTTTAATCCCAAATTGATTTATTGCTCTTATTGTATCCTTTTTTAGTACACTAACTTGTCACGTAAGTTTGTGGAGGTCATGACGCAATATAATGAAGCCCAAATGTCCTTCAGAGAGAAAAGCAAAAGCAGGATTCAGAGACAGCTGGAGATCAGTAAGTCACACATGTGTATCTTTATACATTCACAAGCATATATGTATACAATGCCTTAAAACTAGCCCTGTAAGCTAGACCGTTAACAGCTGACAAATTTCCACCTTAAAAGGATCATTTATTTTTGCTTAAAAGGATTGTCCATATATATTAATAAAAATAAAAAAAACGCTTATTGTGTCTGAGAACTATTTTTGCTAGGGATGGATGATATTTTAGTACCAAATCAGTTCTCAGGCCAATCTTTGAGATTTTAAAAATGTCCCAGGTTGATATTAGACGTATATTAGATAAAATTGGATATTTAATTTTGTAGCTTATTTCCTCTTTTTCATATTTATATTACCTTGCCAGTCATTCACTGCATACTTAAAATTAAATGTCAAAACACTAATTTATAATTTAATAGTTTATCATTTATTTACACTATTAAATGTCATAATTGTCTTTACATCTCATAATAAATATTCATTTTTCATTGATGAATTGTTCAATAAGGGCAAAAATATTGCCTAATAATTTTTTGTCCACTTCCCCTCTTTTCACCTGACATGCTGCATTTGAAATTTATTTTGAGTAACTTATGGTCAGACATGTAGTGCAGACCTGTGTGTGTGTGTGTGTGTGTGTGTGTGTGTGAAGTAGTCCCAGTGTGAGAGGATTAATGAGGTACTTTCTGTGCTTTACGACACATGAAACTGAGCGGGTTGTCACCTGAGACTCTAAGGCAAGTGTTACCTGGGCAACAGGGCTCCAGAGATCCTGCTGTACCTCTGCACAGTGGGCCAGGAGCAGAATGTCATGTGATAGGATAATGAGTCATCAGTCATGTGGCTGATATGATTTGCATAAAGACCCAGTTACCTTTGCATTTGAAACCAGTTTCCATTAGGGAACTTTATTTCAATGATATGTATTTTATATATATGATGCATGATGATATATTTTGTGTATGATACGATTTTTCCTGGTTATAAGGATGCATTTAAGCGCTGGTTATTGTTCAGGGGTCATGTGTGTGTGTGTGTGTGTGTGTGTGTGTGTGTTTTTCCAGCGGCCTTTACATAAATGGTTTCGGCCATTGTAATGTTCCCTCTCATTTTCCCAGCTGAATCAATATAGTCCCCAAGGCGTACTTAACATGACGACACACACACTTACAAACACACGGTACACATATACACTGTTCCATGACACTAAGCCAAACAATTATACAAATGGACTAGCCTATTAGCAATTGCTGGTCATCATTTCATGTTTTCCCTTGACAAATTCACACACACGCAGCCATTTGTCAAACAAATAATGGCCTGAACAGTATTGGCCAGTTTGTGAGAAGAGTGCTTCACTAAACTATTACAACTCTGAATCTTGTAGCTGGAAGAATAACAACGAATGAGGAATTGGAAGAGATGCTGGAGACTGGAAACCCTTCTATTTTCACCTCCGATGTGAGTGTGCTTCTTAAAACGACGAAGGAGGAAATATTAAAGTACTGCAGCTCTCATCCAGAGCTAGTTTTCTTTGGCTTCTCAGTTTTCTGTTAATGTGGCATGATATGAAAGCAATACATTTTTCAACAATTAGCACCCTCTGCTGGCTGTTTCTTTGCACTTTCTATAATTATCTGTTTAAACTTTAAAGGAATGGCTCAGCCTAAATAAAAAGTAATATTTCTGTTATCATTTACCCCATCTCCTCTCATATTTCTAACATGGAGTACACAGTTAAAAAGTTGAACAATGTATTGGCCTTTATAATTCACAATTTCACTTCAAAGTTTGGGGTCGATAAGATTTTTGATTGTTTTTGAAAGAAGTTCCTTCTGCTCATTATAGCTGCATATATTTGATCAAAATAGAAAGTTAATCCTTGTTGAATAAAATTTATTAATTTATTTTAAATTACTGACCTCAAACTTTTGAATGGTAGGGTACAAAATGGAGACTTTAAAAAGGACACCAAAAAGTATCATAAAGTGGTCAATATGAATCTCTAAAGACTAAAGTGGTCAACATTTTGTAATTAAATGAAACACAGTTCTTTACCATTTCTCCTTTAGTGTTTTTAGAGGAAAGAAAGTGCTTCAGGTTTTTAAAAACATGAGAATGAGCACATTATTTTGGGTGATCTGTTCCTTTGTTTTATACTGTGTTGTCACTGTTTTTAAGTTTCTAGAGTCTACTAAAAGATTTCCTGTGTTTTCAGATCATCTCTGACTCTCAGATAACTCGTCAGGCCCTTAATGAGATCGAGTCTAGACATAAAGATATCTTGCGGCTGGAGTCCAGCATTAAAGAGCTTCATGACATGTTTGTGGACATGGCCATGCTTGTTGAGACCCAGGTGCAGTATACAGGAATCAGTGATAGTTTGTTCACTTATTAGTTAACCTATACAGCATTAATTCATGAACTCACTTCTTTATGTTGTACAGGGTGAGATGATTGACAACATTGAAAAGAATATAAACAATGCAGTAGAGTACGTCGACCAAGCTAAAGTGGAGACCAAGAAAGCTGTGAGGTACCAGACGCAGGCACGCAGGGTAAGAAAACAACCATACAGATGTTTTAGAAGCCACAAT
The DNA here is from genome assembly GCA_039654775.1 of Spinibarbus caldwelli. Taxonomy (NCBI): domain Eukaryota; kingdom Metazoa; phylum Chordata; class Actinopteri; order Cypriniformes; family Cyprinidae; genus Spinibarbus; species Spinibarbus caldwelli. The sequence goes on along the minus strand of CM077248.1, from coordinate 14,286,721 downwards.
ATAATAATGCTTCTAATAGGAATATGTAATTAGGCTGTGTTGGTTTTGTTCATTAACACTTTAATTTTAGGTTTTTGTTTTTTGTAATTAAGCTGAAAAATACTGGAATAGATGCCACAAAAGGAGGCTCAATATTGTGCTCTGTTAAATATTTTAGATTATGGCTGATCTGTCATTAACTAACCCGTTACTAACCATAGAGGGCTTTCTATACATAAAATGTTTCAATTGATGCTTAAGAAATAATACAGGCCTTAATTAAATGAATATTAATTTTTTGATGAACACATTAATCTTTATCCTTCCACAGTATGTGCTACAGGCTACAGAATATTTTACAGCAAGTACTTGAAAAAATGCAATCATTGTAACAACTTCTTTTTGTCTTGTACAGAAATACATTATTCTTGTTCTTATTGTTTTGGTGGTGCTCGCTGTGGTCGCGCTCATTGTTGGTTTATCTGTGGGCCTGTCTGTTAAAACCAATACTAACTCCGCCTCCTCCAGCTCTAATGCAGCCAATCCTTCATAAGCATGGTTTCCAAGGTAACACCCGGTGCCCAATCACTAACTACTTCATCTACTATCACTTTGTCACTAATTTAACCCAGTTTGAATATGGTGACAACTTTTTAGGTGAAATGGTTTCAAATAAAGATTCACGTATGTTCTAATCAATGCCAGTTTATTTGCTTCTAACCAATTACACAAAAAAGGTAAAATTACATCTAGTAATTCATTTCATACATAGTGGATCATACCTCTGTTGTTGTTTTTTTTTTTTTTTTTTTTTATCTGTCTGTCATAGAAATCGGTCTGTGTTGCCATTTGTGGAGCCGTGTGCAGCATCATTCTTCTCCTCATCATCCTCATTGGAGTGTACAGCAATTAGTCACCTAGAGCAAAACTTTAATCCCTTTAACAAAGAGAAGATTTAGTGTTTTTGTTTTGACTTAAATTGAAAATTTCCTGCTGCATACAATAACTGTAAAACTGCTCTTGAATTTATTACCGGTGAATTGTGTAGAAGATGGCACTGATTTATGGTCGAAGACTTTCCTTTTTGACATTGCTTTGCCACTTCACTACAGCAACCAGAGGTAATTGTCCATCTTTTTATTTATTTAATGCTGGTGAATGCATGTTGCACAATTGAGTAATGTTTTGTAATAATACAGTATGTAACATTGGGTACTTTGTGCCTTGGGAGATCTGACTGACATTGTGGAGTTAAATAAAATCCAGCAAAGTGCACTTAAGATATATTTTAATAGCAAAAAATTATATTTGTATTCAAGAGTCACAAGTTCATTTCTTTTACACAGTGGTTTACAGTGTTTGACATGACAGCTGGCTCCACACAATATGATGTCAGATCTGTGAACAATGTTAAAAAAAATCTTTTAGTCACTTAATGTTGTTCCTTTTTGTATCTTACATATGACTGTGTTTTACAGGAATGTAACCATACAGTCAAATGCTCACAAACTGTATTGTAAAATAAATGTGAATTGCTCACTGCTCAAAACTGTCATACTGTCTCTTCTTATTGGTGAATGTTTATCACATACAATAGTGTTCAAAAGTTTGTACAGAGAGAGAGAGAAAGTAATACTTTAAGGAAGGATGCATTAAAGTGATTAAAAGTGGCAGTACATACATTTACACTGTTGCAAAAATGTAAATAAAATCTATTTCAAATAAATGCTAAACTTTCTATTCATCAAATAATCCTGAACAAAATGGATCACAGTTTACAAAAATATTAAGCAACAAAACTATGTAAGTTGCTTTGGATAAAAGTGTCTGCTGAATGACTAAATGTAATAAGAATTGTTTCTTGAGTAGCAAATCAGCATATTAGAATGACTTGTTTTTTATATGGTCTTTGTACTATGATATAAGCAAAATATCCAAAAACCACTGTCCAGCAAGTTAACAATCCTCCCTGTGTTAATGATGACATCGTCGTTACCATGAGAACCTCAGTATGTGTGACAAAGCTGAAGCAGGTGCATACATTGATGCTCATGGGATTTTACCCTGGACACAGCAGCTGTGAAAATCTCCCTCAAACACACACATTATTTAGACAGTCTGGATACTGTCAGTGAAATCCATATGCACTTACACTGTGTGATGAGAGCTGAATAAATGCCTCTCGTGACATGACACTTAGGACATCCTATCTCTGCTATTGAGCGGTGAGTGAGTGGGCAGAAGCACAGACATTATGTAACTGAAATGTTCCTGCCTCAGAGACAGTAAGAGCATCCACATACACACACACATGAGAGAGAGAGAGAGCCAGTGAGAAATAAATAAATTAATATCTCACCTGACCTGGTTAGGGTGAGTGAATAAAGAGATGAAGCTGAAAGGGGGAGACAGTGATTGTTTGTAACAGTGATGAGACAGTCAGTGCTTTTCTCTCATTCTGTGTGTGTCATTGTTTGGCTGAGCAGCAGTGTACTGGAAACCACAGAGAAGGACAACAAGAAAACGTGAGTGCATGCATAGGTATGAGGATTTGCATTTTTAAACTTTTTTTTTTTTTTTAGAGAGGTTGGTTTTCAATTGAATCCAAAAGTTACCAGATTATTGAAGTTTTAATTTAAGTTTCTTGCATTCAACGGAACCCCGCACATGACATGTGGGAAATATACAGTAACAGACGGAGCCCCGCACGTGATGTGGGAAATATACAGTAACAGATGGAGCCCTGCATGTTACGTGGGACATATACAGTAACAGACGGAGCCCCGCACGTGACGTGGGAAATATACAGTAACAGACGGAGCCCCGCATGTGACGTGGGACATATACAGTAACAGACGGAGCCCCGCACGTGACGTGGGAAATATACAGTAACAGACGGAGCCCCGCATGTGACGTGGGACATATACAGTAACAGACGGAGCCCCGCACGTGACGTGGGAAATATACAGTAACAGACGGAGCCCCGCATGTGACGTGGGAAATATACAGTAACAGTAGCCTATGGCCACAAATTAAGAATTCGTTCCCTCGTTTTAGTAAATCGTGGCCACGTTTTACTAAAACGAGGAAATGAATAAATAAGTCGTAGGAACGAATTGTTCATTCGTGGCCACGATAAATATATTTTTGTGTAGGGCTTCGTACGTTCTGTCACAATAAGGCCAGATTGGTGAACAACTACTAAAATTACGTCTGGAATACACATCTACACGTTTAACTGTAGTTGATTTGACTAGTTCTTTGAAACAATGAAAAATTATGAGCTGGTTTTTCATTTGTTACACTAGGCACAGAATCAAGTTAATCTTTAGAGAATAGGCAGACGGGGATGATATAAATGTCACAAACTCAACAAAACATTAAAATCATGAATTATTTTCAGATTCAGAATCAGTTTAAAACTTCAGAAGAAAACATCAATAGCATGTAGCCTACTTCTATGCTTTTACTTTGAAAAAAAAAGATTAAAAATTCACACTGTGTGTAATTGATTTGTTGGTTAGTGTATCAGTCAAAGAATATATTTAATTGTTAATGGTTTACACTGTGCCACCTCAAGCTTAATTTAAAAAAAAAAGTATGGGATGTTTGGGATGCACATTAATGTTCAAAAGTTCTTGAGCAGCAAATCAGCATAACAGAAAAAAAAAGATTTCTGAAGGATTGTGTGAATGAAGACTGAAGTGATGGCTGAAAACATTCACCTTTATATTACAGGAGTAAACATTAAAAATAACATAAAAATATTTTAAATTGTAATAATATTTCACAATGTTACTATTTTATTGTATATTTGATCAAATAAATTCAGCTTTGTTGAGCAAGGTGTCTTTCAAGAAATTCTTTCAAAAACATTTTTAAAAATGTTAACTTTTGTCCAGTATTGTATATATTACTTAAAAAGTCTGACAATAACCAGGTTGACTTACAGTTCTTTTATATATATAGGCTATGTATATATATATATATATATATATATATAGTCCTGTGCTCATATTACAAGGTGTTTGTTAGAAAGATTTCATGTCAATTTTTCTACAAATACCCACTTTTCAGTTGTTTACTGTACAAAATCATGGTAGTTAACTATTTAAGATTGTTCTGTCCTCTACTAAAAAACAAAAAGTTTTAAAATTCAAACATTTCAAAAGTGGGATAACATATATTATAGTTTTTATGTTGTTAATACTTCAAGGAAAATTTGGGAGAATTTGTTTTTCTTTGTTCCCGCAGTTTTCATCACGCATGCAGAAATGTGCTCTCTCCTGTCAATGTTAATTGTTTAATTAGTTTTGCTCTCAAACATGGTATGTTTGATTGCATAAAAAGGCACAAAAGTGACTCCGTATTTGGTGGAATGACCCTTGTGAAGCTCCAGCAGGTTTCTCTGTTTTGGCACGGAGGGGACGGATTGTTCTACAGCTTTTGCCTGAGGCAGCGTCCTCAGTTTCCAATGGACTGCTATCGAGTGACTCTATTCATAGCCCTTGCCCCGTCCCAGGCAAGCCATGTGTCCTCTCAGCAGTACTACACCGCACATCTGTTCAGCTGCTTTCTTTCTCCATTATCATTTAGTCAGACTCATTTAAGATGCAGTGCTATTACGGAGATTATGTTCACCCCTGAGAGGGCATCTCCCGTTCTTGTCCCTCCTCAAGCCGCTTTCTTCACAGCCATTTTCTGTACTGTAACGATATAATCCAGTGCCCGTTCTTATGTAACTCCAGCGAAGTACAGATATTAATAATCCCACATGGCCTGTGGCACACTGGCTCTGTGACTTCACCGTCAGCCACATCAGAGTATGACTAGAGTGCTGTGGGTAAACACGCTTAAGAGCAGGACATGGAGCGCTTTGCTGGAGTTCACAGAGAGCAGGGCTGCCAGTGTGTAGATTATTCATAGATTATTGGCCATGGTATGTACCGCTTCTGCACACAGATGTGTGGATTAAGACATAATTGATTTGTAGATTACAGTCTGTGGGTTGATTTTTGTAGAGTATGTAATGTACACTAAATCTTAGATGCTTTTAAGTGTATTTGTATTGTCTTTGGGTATTATGTTTGCATTTATTATGTTTGCTTAGATTATTTGGGATTATAGTTGTGTTTATAAGAATGACTTATGTTGTGCATGCAGGAGTCATATTAATGTTCATGCTTATGTGATATGGCTCAGAGCATGTGTGTGTGTGTGTGTGTGTGTGTGTGTTTGACTGCACCAGGGTTCTGTGCATGATGTCAGACGTCTGGGAGCGATTTGTATGCATGATGTAAACAGTGTTTGTATAAGTATGTGTGCACATTTTGTGCGAGATATGTTTGCGTTTATGTATGTGTGGGTTGGTGGAGACTGAGGAGTGTAACATTTTGTCAGCTGTCTTAACATATGATAAAATATTTTCATATTTACACTACTGTTCAAATGTTTGGGGTCAGTAAAAATTCTTAATGCTTTTTAAAGAAGTGTCTTATGTTCACCAAGGCTGCATTTATTTGTTTATTTGTAAAAAAGAAAAAAAAAAGAGAGAAAAAAAAATAGAGTAAAAACTGTAATATTGTGAAAAAAGGAATCTCCCCCTTTTGTTATTATATTCTAGTTCATTTATTATTGTGGTGGCAAAGCTGAATTTACAAGAAAGAGCAGCATTTATTTTGAATAGAAATCTTTTGTAACATTATAAATGTCTTTATTGTCACTTTTGATCAATTTAAAGTAATAGTTCACCCCAAAATGGTAAATTTTACCCTCAGGCCATCCAAGATGTAAATGAGTTTGTTTCTTCATGGAACAAGATTTGGAGAAATTTAGCCTCTGCAGTGAATGGGTGCCGTCGGAATGAGAGTTCAAACAGTTTATAAAAACATCACAATAATCCACAAGTAATCCACATGGCTCCAGTCCATCAATCAATGTCTTGTGAAGTGAAAAGCTGCATGTTTGTAAGAAATAAATCCATCAAGACGCTTTAACTCTGAACCATTGCTTTTGGCTAAAATATGAGTCCTCTTTCCATAATATTACTTTCTCCATTGGTGAGCAAGAGATCTAATGCAAAATTTCTCCAAATCCGTTCTGATAAAGAAACCTCTGAGGGTAAAACTTTAATTTTTTTGGGTGAATAAAAGAATAAAAAAAACACAATAGAACACAATAATAGAATATTATAGAATAGAATTAAAACTAAATTAGTGCAGGATTTTACTGTTTGTACTTTGTCTTGAAATTTACTTAACATGTTTTCATTTATTTTTATTAGTATTATTATTTATTTATTTATTTATTTATTTTGAAATAGTAAAGATTAGGAAACATAATTCAGAACTTCAAATACAATTTAAAACACAAAATCTTTACAGCTTTGCTGTGAAGCAACAGCAGTTAATGTAAATCTTGATGCATCCACACCACTAGCTGTCAGTATTGAGTCAAAGACTGCTGGGATAAAGAAGAGTCAGGCATAAAGAAAATAAGTGCACCTTTACATGCACAGCAGGTGGATGCCATTATTTAGACACCAATTCTGTTATTTAGCATCCATTAACATGATCACAAATCAAATCAAAAATCTTTAAATCCTTTATATTTAAACAGAGACTAAATACTTCTGTTGTCACATCAGGAGGGTCATAGTGATGTGAAAAATAGTCATTTTCCCCTGTTCCTCATTTCTAATTGGTTAAACTGATGGTGTTACACATCTCTCCAGCTTATGCATGATTAAGTGACATGTGGCTCTGTCCCATAGGAGATGATGGGGGTTGAAAGGCAGTGTGAGGTGGAGGTACTGACACGGTCCCAAAGAGATTTACAGTGGGTCCAAAAACAGCTGTCAATCATCTCTAACAGAACCAATGGACCAGGCAGGACCAAGGATAAGGTGAGTCTTTGGGTTAATCAAAAAATTCACTACAGAAACATAGATGATCTTTTATTGTTTTCGTTTGTAGTTGTTGTATGGACTATAATACAGCATTTTATATAGGCCCTGTGTTTTATGTTAGCTTGGTTTAGTTTTGAAATAAAAGATTAATCTGTTAGCAATGTTGTAGTTTTGGATCAGCCACAAGGCTGTGGTCCAGGCATTATTGGATTAGTCTGTGTCCTGATCACGGTTTGGTTTTCTGAGGACTTGGCCTACTCCTCCATCCGGAGCAAATGCCTGCTTCCTCCTGAACCCTTTTCCGCCCCTCCTTCACCCAACACCCTCCATCTGTTCTTTCACAAAAAATAAATAAACCACTGTCTACTTTCTTAAGTCTCTTGGTGAGCTTCACACATGTACACATGAGACAGCAGTTAGTATCCTGGGAAAAAATAGGAGCACCTGTGGCTTTTCTTTGAGTAACAGATCAACATTTTGTTCTAGACCCACATATGGATAACATCTAATTATATTTCAAATGTATTTACGTGTACATTTCACTTAGAGTAAAAAAAAATATCTCCAGTTGATTCCTGTGTGCTTGTATGAGTTGGCAACAATAACCAAAGGTGGGTGGAACTTAGCAAAAGATCAAATTATACATACTATTTGGTCTTTTTGTGGCAATGTAGCCATTCAGGTGGCTTCCCTCTCCTTTTATTTAACAAATGAACTCGATCCTTCACTTTAACCTACAGTGCTTATGAACAGACATGTTTTCTGCTTCAGATCTGAAGAGGATGGAAATTGCTCACTTATACTAAGGGCAAATAACATTTACTTGGCTGGAGTGTTTTAGAGATGTTAATGAGTCCTGCGATGTACTCAGGGTCTAGATATGCCTTTTAGAGATGGGAATCAGTGCAGGCTTATATACTAGAGTGTTGCCATATTTGGCTGTGGTTATGTAATGCCGGATATCCCATGAGACAGCAGAGGGCTCTTTTGGGAGAGATTGAGGGAGACGGGGAGAGAAAGAGGAGAATGACAGCCCACTTAATTTCTATGGTTGCCAGGCAGCAGTATCCACACAAGTCAAGCTTGTTTTCTATCTAGTGTAAGGGTTATCTCTATGATACTTCTTTCTTGAATCTCATTGTTTTTTACTGGGCACACTGCTGTATTCATGCACAGCATGCATTCATTTTTTAGTAAGTGTGTAATACCGGTGAGAGGCACAGAGGGCAGTCTTGTCCTATTGTTTCATTGCCAAGTCTGGGGAAACCCTGAACTGTCCAAATAATCCTTCTTAATACCCTGCTGCTCCTGCATCCCTGATCTCTGATTGGCCGGCGCTGCTGGGAATGGTCCTGCCACTGCACAGTGGGAGATAAACGATTGGTCGGACTCACTCACTGATGGAAAGAGTAAGTGAGCACAGAAAACAGGAGAGAGAGTGGGTTCACTGGGTATCTGACAAGGGATCCTCATTAACAAATCCATCTTCTGCAGTCAAATCACAGATATCTGTTAAAGCATGTAATTCACAGAATTCTTGACCATTGATGAAGCGTGTTCTTTAAGTATGCAGGTGTGTAATATAAATATATTCCCGGATGTAATACATCCACCACCATGTTGGCATTGTCCTTTGATCTGGATGTTCTTTGACCCATGGCCTCATGGGATAGCGAAGTGTCCACTGGTTGCACACATAATCTCTGCTCAATTGTGCTAATTCAGACATCCTATTTATTTAGGATTCTGGCTTTTGAATATTTCTGTGTGTAGCCGTGATTGTGTTTACATGCACGAGAATATTCCTACATTAATCAGATTTTTTACATTTTCTTTATGTAAGTTTGATTTCATTATGTCATTGTTGTTCCAACCCTGTATGACTTTCTTACTTCTGTGGAACACAAAAGAAGGAATTCTGAAGAATGTTAATAATTAAATAGTATTGGTTCCCTTTGATTTCCATTTACCAAGCAAATTTTTGTGTCAGTCATAACTGAACAGTCATTTATATATGTGTCTGAACAAATTTATTTCTGGGTCATATAGAGATGGGATAGTTGAGGAATTGAAGAAACATATTTTTCGAGCAAGGAGGAGACTTAACTTTTATGAACATTAAAAAACGTCATGACCTACATGTTGAAATCTGAAATGTTGCTATTGCAAGTCACGATAAAACAGACATAGCAACAGATCTTCTGTATTGTGACGTACGTCAGAGTGAAAAGGATTATTGTAAAAGAAAATGTAGCGAGGGGACTTTGTTCTATGCATTGGTTGTTGATTAGTTGCAGGCAGATCTGAATGCATGCTTGCAGTCGATTGTAAGAAAGAAGTGAGGTTTAAGTGGAATAAACGATAAAACAGCAAACGTCATGAGAGAGGGACCTATCGTTTTTCATTCAGGAAAGTCGAGTTATATTTAATTAAACATTATGAGGTCTAAATGAATGAGTGAGTGAATGAATATACACGGATGAACTGTTCATAATAAGATCAATAAGCATTTAGAAAATAGGGTGAGTTTTCATTTCATGCTGACTTGCAGACATGAATGAGAATTGATGTGTTTGAATTATTCTGCTGTAAACAGGAATATTCTGATAGCTGTGCAGCTTGTAAACATCCTTTTGGTTTAAGGTTTAATCACAATATGGACTTTAATCAGAAAATAATGTTCAGTGATGGGGAGGGAATGAGAATGCATAAACACCTTATTTGACCTTGTCAGCTCCAGTCATGGCTCTCCAGGGCAGATGGGTGATGCTCACCTGGAAGATGATACTGAAAATGCAGATGCACAGCATTGGGCATGAGAATCGTGCATTTACATGACAGAGATGTCAAAGTGAACCAGCGCACGACTGTCCTGCTGAAAGCTGCACTGGCTCTGCACTTGTGCGTGCTTCTCCTCTGTGAGTGTGTGGGGGAAAGAGAGAGCGAGAATAGGCCAGTTGTGTTCACATATCTTCTGCGTTGATCCAGCGCACAGATACAGCTGAAGAGCGCTTTAAACGAGCGCTAAAGGCAGGCAGTGTGTTTGTGTGCAGCGCTCTTCCAGCAGTGTGTGTGTGTGTGAGTGAGTGTGTGAGTGAGCGCGCGCCTGTGCGGTCTCCTCAGTACCGCCTGCTCCAGCGCTTTTCTCTTCCCGACGGTCGCTAATGAACCGTTTTAAGCCCGGATAGCACGGACAGCGGACCGGAGCCGTCAGCCGCCCCTTAATATGACACAATTGGACGCGGCTGTCTTTACGGGAATCATCTTTTAACGGAAGAGGTAGAGTCGCTGTCCGTCGCTTGATTTGGTTCACGCGCTCAGCTGATCTGAGAGCATGTTGTGTTGATAAGGAAGGTATTAGATGTTTTGGTCAGAAATGTCTTTTAAATACGGTTGTTTAGTCGGGTAGATGTTAACGTTGCTGCTTTGGCTGTAAATGTCATTATGGCTCGTGCGGTCGTCTGCACTATAACCTTATAAATACATATAATAGTCCGCTGTGCCGTATTAAATGTGCTGAAAACATTATTCAGTGTCTTTCTGGCAGTGAAACACATGGCTGTGTGGTAGTTTTGTTCATAGCCATTTTAGATTGCAGCACTGCTGAATGTTTCTCACAGTAGCTTGTACTATTAAAGAGATAGTCCTCTTTTTCTCATTACTTGTGAGCTCTTCAAACTCCTTCTAGATCTCACTGTTATAATTCTTCATTTAACGTATTCTTTTATTTTAAACAACCTAAAAGTGATAGGTGAGGTCAGGGCTTGTTGTCACCAGGTTGTATCTCAGTAACTGAGATTTTGAGCCAGAAGTCCAATTACACGAATGTGTTTTCCTCTTGAATGTTGTGTTCTAGTTCAAACCCTAAATTTGAATGTGCTTTTTTTTTTTTTTGGTAATTCTGTAATTCAATATCACAATATTTTGCTGTAGCTGTTGTGCAAACAATTGAACACAATAAAACGCATTCAGACAAGAGCCAATAATATAATAGATAGGTTGAACTCTGGAATATGGTATTAACATCAGGTTGTATTTTATGTGGTGTACAAAAATTATTCAATTCAAGGGTTTTACTGATCGTATCAAAAAAAGTACAGACATGTACCATGATGCTATTTTAAGTGAGATATAGAAATAGTAATTGTCCACTACTACGATGATAACTTTAAGAAAAGGATTTAATTGTTAGCGTCATATCAGTTGATGTCAGATCGATCTGTTTTGATAGTGAATATCTAGCTGTCTAGGGGATAGGAGCACAGCATATTTTATGCACAATTCAACCTGAATTCATTCCAAATATAATAAGTTTAATAGTTAGTATTTTTCCATGACTTCCAGTTGCTTTATTTGGTCTAGTCACCAAAATAATGCCATATCAGACACACACAAACACCCATGTGCCTTTTAATTATTAACACATTCTATAATGACATGGTGCACCTCTGGTGTAATATATCGCCCTGTAGTGTGATGTGACAAGACCTCATCTATTACATTATAGTATGTGGAAGGTACATATGTAAGCACAAACTTTTATTTTGGATGCGATTAATCGCGATTAATCGATTTTACAGCTCTACTTGTAGAACACAGTAAATTAAAATAAGGACATGATTGAATGAAAAAAATTGGACAGATTGTATTGTTTTGTAGTGGTCTTGGGTTTATTCCCATTAAGCAGGTGTTTTGTCTTGTACAAATTGACATACAGTACATTAATTCCAAGAACAATGATGCAGTATGCTATTAGATGTCTGGGGTTCAATGATGATATAGTATTGCATTCTTCGAAAGTTTTCGCTTCTTGGAGCTTGTCTATGTGTAAATGAACTTGTAACCTTCATGCAAACTTTTGAGCATTTGTAGCAGTATTTAGGTAAATCTGATATGGAATAAGTCTATTATCATATGCGTAAGCTATTAGTGATGCCGTTGAACTCAAAATCCCTTTCAAGGAAAGTCCGTTCACTCAGCCGCCATATTTGCAACGCCTCCGAGCAGCTCAAACAAGACCAAGTCCTATCTAAATAAATGGGAGAATCCTGAAATCTCAAAAACGACTTGCTGAACTCGCGATTAAATTACATATTGAATGTTGTTTCTTATGCTCAAATAGCGTTTAAAAAGCTTATTTTTCAGTCTAGACCAGCCAATGCGCATACGTAGCTCCAATGCGAATATGACTGCATGCACATCGGCTGGTCTAGCCTCAGGTTTCTATGGGAATCGGAGCTTCTAACTGCCGCTGCAGTGACGCAGTGACTTTACCAATCAGCGTTGGCTCTTTCATGTAGAAGGCGGGACTATCCCACCATATTGCGCGTTTCACTTCCTTCCATTCATAAGTATAGGAGTGAACCGTCTTTGTATTTCTATAGTCTTTGTTGAACTTCTATCTTGTTATGATCTAGTTTGTATTAGAAAGATGAATATGGTACTGCTGTTTTGTGGTAAAGCACTTTACACCATATAAACAGTCTCAATTACGTGAAATGTGTTCTCTCAGGGCTCATAGAATATTAAGAAGAATATAACACCTTTCACACACAGCTTGAGTCTCAACTCTCTCAGCACTCTCTATCTGCCTACAAACCCCCACCTTTTTTGTTTGTCAGTCATGTCATCAGTGAAAATGAGTTCAGTGCATATGATTTGAGCATTGCAGATACAGGCTATACAGGCCATTTTTGAAGTTGAAATATGTCATTTTTGCGCCACTAATGATGCATATTTCAAACAGTGATTTGTCCTTTTGAAGGAGTCAAGGTTTAGCTGGTTAGCATGGACTCTTAACTCTTACTGGAAAATACAGTAACTACGCTCTCTATATGTCATTTTCACAATTGTTTGCAAGCAACTAATTGGGATAGTTCACCCAAAAATGAAAATTCTGTCATTAATTACTCACCCTCATGTCGTTCCAAACCCGTAAGACCTTTGTTCATCTTCGGATAATATTCGGAAGATATTTTTGATGAAATCCGAGAGCTTTCTGACCCTGCATAGACAGCAATGCAACTGACACATTCAAGGCCCAGAAATGTAGTAAGGATATCGTTAAAATAGTCCATGTGACATCAGCAGTTCAACCTTAATTTTAAGAAGCTACGAGAATACTTTTTGTGCACAAAGAAAACAAAACTAATGACTTTATTCAAAAAAATTTATTCTCTTCTGTGTCAGTCTTCGACACGCGTTCACGACAGTACCATGATGCAAGTAAAAATCCATTTTATTTTTTCCGTAGAGAAATAAAATTTTAATGATAATTTATAAACCTTTTAAGACAGACTTACTGTGAGCTACAAGTAGAGCTGTAAAATCGATTAATCGCATCCAAAATAAAAGTTTGTGTTTACATAGTATGTGTGTGTGTCTACTGTGTATAATTTTATGTATATATAAATACACACATGCATACATGTATATATTTAAGAAATATATGTAATATATTTATATGTAATGTAAATCACATATAAATATGAATATGTAATGTATACATGTAAATATTTCTTAAATACATGTATGTGTGTGTATTTATATATACATATAAATATACATTATACACATATTATATAAACACAAACTTTTATTTTGGATACGATTAATCACAATTAATGAGTTTGACAGCACTAGTCTTATTACTTTGTCTTTTTGTCTAATTTCCAAATACTTTTTTCCCCCTTCAAATCAAATTTGTGTTGTTGTTGTGATTCACCTTGTGAGCCTCATGGCTCATTACAGAGCCCCACACATGAAATGTGGAGGAACAAGTGAATATCAAATCTACAAATTAATCATTTGTTCCTGTAATTTATTAATTTGTAGCTACGTTTTATTAATTAGTTCCCTCGTTTTAGTTACATCATGCCACACTGTACTAATTCATTCCCTCTTTTTAATTTAGTTAAATCATGGCCACGAAGCTTGTCATGCTTTCGACCCCACAGCTTATAACTTTTTTTTAAAAAAGACATTTTTAAAATCCCTATGGAAAAATTAATATGAAAAAAAAAAACTATTTCCCAAACTGCTGAAAATGTGGGTGGGCACTGTTGCACTCTATTATAGACCTCGTTGTTCGCTTTACCAATAATTAGTGAATGAGGGGGGTAGGATGACAGATTTGAATATTAGGTCACACACACTGTGATGCTTCAGATGTTTTTGGTTCAGTTACCTGTAGTATGTTCTGAATCTATCACTTGTTCAGGTTACGTGAAGCAGATGGCGTGTAAGAAAAATTGTTCTAAATACTATCAGATTAATCGCAACAATAGCAGAACGAGATGAACCACAAAGAACACAAAGAGCCACTTCAGCATTAAAGGCTTCATTAGGTAGATATGACTTTAAATTATACTAATAATATCATTAAAGGGCCCTCATTTTTTTAGACCGTGCTGTAATAACTGGATTCTGGTGATGCTTAGTGCTCTGCTGGCAGAACAGGGCACGTGTCTCTCTCTCTCTCTCTCTCTCTCTCTCTCTCTCTCTCTCTCTCTCTCTCTCTCTCTCTGTCTGCCTTATTCCCTCCATCCCTGCCTTACTTATATGAACAGCGGCAGTCATGTCCAGATTACATAACTGGCACCCCCTCCCTCATTCTTGTGGTCCAGTAGAGGGAAATGCTCAACCGGGATCTCATTATAGTGTTGTTCAACTGGGGTTAAAGTGCACTATGATCACACACATTCTTTGAGTCTCATCAGGCAGGTGCTTGTTATTATGTGTCCATCGTTCTTTCGTTCTGCCTAAAATGATGTGTTTTTGGGATTATATTAGATTCTTCTTCAGCGAAGAGGATTTAGTGTTAGATTTAGATTTACTAGTGTCCACTCTGTATGTGTGCTGAGCTTTGATTTTTGTGACGGACAGCGGTCAACGGCATAAGCCCGTCCGGAGAAGTGTGCAGCTGCTGAGGAAATGGACAGGCTTGTGAATTATGAAGTATGTGTGTGCAGGTGCGAGGAGGACAGGGATAAGGAAGAAAGCACAGAGGGAAAGAAAGATGGAGAGCGAGAGAGGAAGAGAAAGAAGGTGGAGCGAAGGAGAGAGCGTGTTAACAGCAAGAGAAGACAGATGCCAGTCAGTGGCTGGTGTTTGCATACAAATGAATTTAGAAGATAATAGAGGAGGCTATATTTATGTGTGCGGACAGATGTTGTTCACACTTAAAGGAATAGTTCACCCAAAAATGAAAATTTGCTGAAAATGTACTCACCCTCCGGCCATCCAAGATTTAGGTTAGTTTGTTTCTTCATCAGAACAGATTTGAAGAAATTTAGCATTACATCATTTGCTCACCAAATGGATCCCCTGCAGTGAATGGGTGCCGCCAGAATGAGAGTCCAAACAGCTGATAAAAACATCACAATAATCCACAGGTAACCTACACGACTCCAGTTCATTAATGAATGTTTTGTGAAGTAAAAAGCTGTAGGTTTGTAAGAAACAAATCCATCAAGGCATTTTAACTTTCTGGCCATAATCCATAATATTTCTTCCTCCAGTGTAAAAGTCAATTCCCTGTTGTCCCCTCACATCAAAATCCACTGATATTTTTGTTTTGAACTGTCTTGGACTGTTTTTGCTTGTAAATGGTACTTGACCTGTGCATATTTCTCTCCCGATTAAGAAGATGAAATAACTTTGAGAAAGCACTACTATGGATTGAGAACTTGTATTTTAGGTGAAAACAATGGTTTAAAACGTCTTGATGAGTTTGTGCAATACAAACACACAGCTTTTCATTTCACAAGACAATAATTGATGGACTCTGATGTACACTGCTTTCTCCCAGATATATTTCTTTTAAACGCTGTCATTTAGCTCTGCCTTCCCAAGGGCTTCCATAATGAGTTTATGCGCCCTATTCGTCTTGCGTACATGTGGGAACACCCTCAGCCAGAGTGTCCAAGGAACTCCTATATCACGTAACACTCCACAGTGAAACCTGATGTTCATGATAGTGTAATAAATCGAACCCTGACCCAGTATTCCCGTAGAGGAGACAGATCTCGCTGTAATTTCCAGCTGTTTAATTGGCTTTAATTGCTACAAATAAAACACAGCTCAGGCCAGCGTTACTAAGAGATAACCTTGACATTCTATTTAGCCCTGCTGTCTCACAGTACTGGGAATTCAGCCCAGCTAGTCGGCTTGCTTCAGATCTTTCACTTCCAGCGTCACTGATCTGGACTGTCATCAATCCAAGCAGATAGATTTAAAATAATAAAAAAGACAGATTATATCCAGGTTCTCCTCTGAGAGCCACGATTCGCTTCTGATTTTTAATTATACAAACACAGCACAGAGGCGATGTTCTACAGGGGTTTTAACAGAGTCTGCACCACCATTCAGTTACTAATTGGGTATTATTGTTCATTTTTGTGACAAAATGAAAATCTAAGGCTGAAGTTCAGATGTAAAATGTAAATGTAGGATGTAAATACTACAAGGTGGCTGCTTATGTAAATAAAATAGTGAAATACTATGGTATATGGATGTTGTTAAAGACCAGGCTTAAATGCAAGACTCAATTTTAAATCTAAAATAAACTTTAAATAAGTTTATTAGATGTAAACCTCTAATACATTTTAATTCATTAAATCTTGCTTGTTCCACATCTGTCCATATTTGAATCTGTTCAATATGTTTGGACATGTCTCTGTGTTTTAAGTGTTTAAATATAAATTAATTTTCACAATTAGCAGATTTATGCTGATTCTAAGGAACTTAAATAAATGAACATTTTGAAAATAGCATTACTGAAATCAAATCAAATAACTGCAAATACTTCATAAGAAACTATGACATGATTTTTTTTGACATGATTTATTGGGGTCCCAGGTCTGTCTATGTTGAGGTTGTTGTAAGCTGTCCTGTTTGCCATTTTATGTTTCTGAAGGACTTCACAGTGGACAACTGCTTATTCTGGCCAAGAACCACCCACTTAGACAGGACAAGGCCATCTGATCAACCTGTAAAGCGTCCAACCACAGTTTGTGTTGTTTTTATATGATATTTAGTGCCGGCTATTCTAAAACACAAAAATGGGCTGTGAGTGAAAAATGAGAACACCCAGAAAAATATATAGTTGTTCACATAGATATCTAATTTACTTTTTAATGGAGCTAACCTTGCAAACAAATCAGCTAATTCTTTATCAGAAATGCTTATTTTATCAGCCCAGTAACGCGACTAGCTTTTTAATACCTTCCTATAGGCATTATAGACCTTCTTGGTTTAGGTTTTGTCGACATGTAAATGTGGGCCATTTTTGCAGCTTGGTTTCAGACTTTTTTTTTCATCATATGATATCATATCTTTAAGATATTAACTGTCTCTTGCCATATTTGTGTGCTGTATGAACTGCAAAGCTTGAATTGGGACAGGTCCT